>OX393560.1:19694641-19699871 GCA_947650365.1 Chamaelirium japonicum | reverse complement strand
ACACTAGATCGCGTGTTGGAGGCGCTCGCCCTCTACCGCCGCATGCTCCGCCGCCCAAACCCACCGCCCGACGCATTCACCTTCCCCTCCGCCATCCGCTCAGCCGCCGCCCTCTCCCTCCCCTCCACCGCCGCCCAGCTCCACTCCCACGCCCTCAAGTCCGGCTGCCTCCCCGACGCCTTCGTCCTCACCTCCATCATCTCCGCCTACTCCCGCCTCTCCCTCCTCCCACCCGCCCGCCTGCTCCTTGACGAGACCGCCGCCGCCGCCACGCCCGCCCCCACCCTCGTCGTCTGCTACAACGCCCTCATCTCCGGTCACGCCCTCCACTCCCTCCCCTCCCAGGCCCTCGCCCTCTTCCGCCGCATGCGCCGCGCCGCCCTCCCCTTCAACTCCGTCACCCTGCTCGCCCTCCTTCCCTCCTCCTGCCCCCACCGCTCCCTCCCTCCCCTCCACGCTTGCGCCGTCCGGTGCGGCGCCGCTTCCAACCCCTCCGTCGCCAACTGTCTCCTCACCGCGTATGGGAGGGCCGGCGCCGTCGATCTCGCCCGCCAACTGTTCGACGAGATGCCCGGACGGAGGGAGCTTATCACCTGGAACGCCATGATCTCCGCCTACGCCCAGAACGGCCTCGCCCCCCGCGTCCTGGACCTGTACCGCCACATGGAGCGGTCCGGCGACGTACACCCTGACCCGGTCACCCTCGTCGGTGTGCTCTCCTCATGCGCCCATCTCGGGGCCCATGCTATCGGTCGGGACATCGACCGCTACATTGCCGATGAGCACTCGTTCCACTCCAACATATGTGCGGAGATTTGACCCGCGCGCGCCAGTTATTCGACGAAATGTCCGACAGGAGCATCGTGACATGGACGGCAATCATCGCTGGCTACGGCATGCACGGTCACGGGGATGTTGCGGTGCAGCTCTTCAATACAATGAACGCTGCTGGAGTCCGGCCGGATAGGGTCGCGATGGTGAGCTTACTGTCAGCGTGCAGCCACTCCGGGCTGACTGACAAAGGCATGGAGTATTTTTCCGACATGGAGAGGGTCTATGGCGTCGTGCCCCGGCCGGAGCACTTTGCGTGTATGGTGGACCTTTTAGGCCGTGCAGGGCGGCTCGACGATGCACGGGAGCTCATCGAACGAATGCCGGAGGAGCCCGACGGTGCGGTTTGGGGTGCGCTCTTGGGGGCGTGCAAGATCCATAAGAATGTCAGGTTGGGAGAGTTGGCCTTTAAGCATGTCGTCGACCTCGAGCCCGCTAATGTAGGCTACTATGTGCTGCTGTCCAACATATACTCAGGTGCTGGAATGCTCGATGGGGTGGCGAGGATTCGGACGATGATGCGGCAGAGGGGGCTGAGAAAGGAGCCTGGGTGCAGCTACATTGAGCACGAGGGAAGGATCCAGTTGTTCTTAGCCGATGACCACTCGCACCCACAAGCAAAGAGAATCTACGCGACGATCGACAAACTGGAGGCTTTGGTGAAGGAGGAGAGTGCAGGAGAGGAGCTAGACATAGACAACAAGAGCAGAGGCAGGGAGGAGCAGGGTGGTGGTATTGTCACTGGGTTCCACAGTGAGAAGCTGGCCATTGCCTTTGGGCTCTTGAATACGGAGGCCGGGACGGAGATTGTGGTGATCAAGAACTTGAGGGTGTGTGGAGATTGCCATGAGTTCATAAAGCTGGTTTCGAAGATCGTCGATCGCAAGGTGGTCGTCAGGGATGCGAGCCGATTCCATCATTTCGAGGCGGGAGTGTGTTCTTGCAAGGATTATTGGTGAAAGCCTTGTTGTTTCCTTCCCTCTCCCTCATGGGAGCTGGATGATGGCCAAGAGCATGTTGGGATGCTGGGTTTCATCGTCGCATATGATTTTTTTTTTTGGTTCATCAATGTGGAGAGCGCAATCGGACCTCCATGGACGCCACATGCGATCAGGAACAAACATGTGACAGGGAGGCAACAACTGTTATTTATTAATTCCATAATTCTGTACGCAAACAAGGCACACTGGGAGTCGAACATGTAACCTTTCAGGCAATGGTCCACTTCAACTCAAAAGACTCGACTCCTCTCCATTTACGGCTCTCTCCACTTTCCATTGGTAGAGGCCCGATGCGAACCGCGTGGCAGGTACACCATCACAACCGTCCAGTGAGTGCTGCACTATAAAGATGGCAACCACCCCCAACAGGTTAGAGAGCTTAGCTCCGACCGCACTCTCCACCTGACGGCTGTCATGGCGACCCTGCCACGCAGCCTGCATCACGGCTCTACCGATGGAAAGCAGAGAGAGCTGTCATTCGAAAGGAGTCGAACCCCCTGTTAACTAGTGAAACCAGGCGACCTACCGAGGGGCTGGGCATCTGTGATGCCATGCGTTAATACCGTATATATACTAAATCACGGTGGTACGTCCGAAGGATATACAAGATATCTGAATTAAGTTTTAAGGATGGTTTCGGTATCCTCGAGAAACCTATAGGATTCAGGGGTTTAAGGAAATGCTGAGCAAGATGGTTCATAGCTGTAGCATAGATCAGTAGATTCAATAACCAGCCTCGAAATGGGTGGTGCTTCTAGAGACCAATCACACGGCTAAAATCTCTTTAATCAAGAACTAACCTTGCTTAATTATTGTTTTTTAATAATTTCAAGGATAACTTTCTACATAACTGTAAAACATATCAATGCTACACATCTATTGAAACTTTTACAAGTGACCCCTTAATTAAGATTTTACATCAGTCCAGTGAGATTTTTCCGTGATGATAAGGTACAAATAAAGAAAAACTAGATTATCGAACAAGATTTTTTTCATTATTAAAACGTTCCCTAATCATCCTTGCTTTTTAACAAAAGCGTTTTTACTGATTTTGACCTAGCTCGGCGGAAGAAACACTTAAAATTTTGGCATTTTTATGAATAATTATCAAAATTATCTTGATGTTTCATGATTTTTTAATAAAAACTTTGGCATTTCCACCAATTCATCAAGATGTTTCCCGTATTCCTATATTATTCTTTCTTCTTATACTTATTTTATTCAAATTATCTCAAACTTTTACCGAATGACGAATTGTATGCCCTTTATGTACTTGTTCCGATTTCAGAATTTGTTCTTATTGATTTATTTACTCAAAGCATTATTCAAAAAAGATATATATATATATATATATATATATATATATATATATATATATATATATATATATATATATATATATATATATAGGGGTGGGATCCGTTGACAACCCAAAATGGGAGGTAAATTTACCTCCCATTTACAACTCGCCAAAATCGTTGGTTAGAGGTTTCCGAATTTGTTGATTTTTTGTGAGGATGATCAACATGGCAAGTTGATCATCCTCACAAAAAATCAGCAAATTCTGAAACTTATACGGGCGTCAAATGTGTTATTCAAATTAACGGTTCAAATAGACGGTTCAGAAACATTTGATTCAATCGGCGCCCTTAGAAGTTTTAGATTTTGTTGATTTTTTTGTGAGGATGATCATTATGGCAAGTTGATCATCCTCACAAAAAATTAACAAAATCTGAAACTTCTAAGGGCACCGATTGAATCAAACGTTTCTGAACCGCTATTTAAACCGTTAATTTAAATAACACATTTGACGCCCTTATAAGTTTCCGAATTTGCTGATTTTTTGTGAGGATGATCAACTTGCCATGTTGATCATCCTCACAAAAAATCAGCAAATTCGGAAACCTCTATCCACCGATTGAATCAAGTTAAAAAATGGGAGGTAAATTTACCTCCCATTTTGGGTTGTCAACGGATCCCAGCCCATATATATATATATATATATATATATATATATATATATAATATATATATATATATATATATATATATATATATATATATATATATATATATATAATATATATATATATATATATATATATATATATATATATATATATATATATGATAACGATCCAGTGAGATAACTTTGAGAAACCTATCTAGAGGTTTTAGAATTTGATAAAAATTGGTGAACATGCTCTCTATGGCAAGTTGATCATCCTCACAAAAAATCATCAAATTCTAAAACCTCTAGAGGCATCAAATACACAATTCAAATTATTGATTTTAATGGACGGTCGATAAATCTTCTAACATTTAATACCCTTAGAGGTTTTAGAATTTGATGATTTTTTGTGAGGATGATCAACTTGCCATAGAGAGCATGCCCACCAATTTTTATCAAATTCTAAAACCTCTAGATAGGTTTCTCAAAGTTATTTGATATATATATATATATATATATATATATATATATATATATATATATATATATATATATATATATATATATATATATATATATATATATATATAGGGGACGGGGAGCCTGGACCTCAGGTGCAGCGTTAACGCTGCACTGGAGGCCCAGCGCGCGCCACGTGTCCCAATCCCGTCAAATTCCGCGCGGCCGCCCCCCAAAATCCCGTTAAAATGCTGCTCAAAATATCAGCCGTCTGATCCTGGCTGATCCATTAGACCTCAACCGCCTGATCCCGTGCACTCGGTTCTGTTCGATTTCCATCCGTCCGATCGATGGGAATCGAACGGGCAGGAATCATTTTCGCTGTTACTGTAGCGGCTACAGTAACATCGAAAATGATTTCGGGTCGTCTGATTCCCATTGATCGGACGGATGGGAATCGAAATAACATTGAATTGGTTCGGTTCGATTCCCATCCATCCGATCGATGGGAATCGAACGGACAGGAATCATTTTCACTGTTACTGTAGCCGCTACAGTAACAGCGAAAATGATTCATGTCCATTTCGATTCCCATCGATCGGACGAATGGGAATCGAACCGAACTGAGCGCGCTGCGTGCACGGGATCAGGCGGTTGAGGTCTAATGGATCAGCCAGGATCAGACGGCTGATATTTTGAGCAGCATTTTAACGGGATTTTGGGGGCGGGCCGCGTGTGAATTTGACGGGATTGGGACACGTGGCGCGCGCTGGGCCTCCGGTGCAGCGTTAATGCTGCACCTGAGGTCCAGGCTCCCCGTCCCCATATATATATATATATATATATATATATATATATATATATATATATATATATATATATATATTATATATATATATATATATATATATATATATATATGTATATATATATATATATATATATATGTATATTATATATATATATATTATATATATATATGTATATA